>JARHVA010003382.1:257500-275000 GCA_037957365.1 Torreya grandis | reverse complement strand
TCTTATTTTCAATAATTAACTTTTTTTAACATATTGATAAAAATAACTAAAAAAAGAAGGAAGAGGAGTAACATTCTTGCAAGTATTCATCCAGATTAAAATTACAACATTCCCATAAAAATAAATGAGACATAAGGATTAAGTTTACAATGCTAAAATCATTGTCTTAATACAACCCTTGCATAAGAGTCCACAAAAGAGATTTTCAAGACTACAAGTTTAACAAGATTTTATCAAAAATCTCATTCCTCAAAATAATTATTCACAATGGAGTTTAAAATATTCAACAACATGAAATTTTTTTGATGCCAAAAGAACATATGAGAGCAACTGTCATGCCACAACAAGCTTCAAGCTTCAAAACCTACACACAAGTGTCAAGCTCCAATAATACTTAAAGGAAACATTAAAATAGGCCAAAGGAAGGTACTTGACCACCCATCCTTTATTAATAATTTCATGAAAACCTCACCAAGTGTGGTTCATGCATAGCTTCTGCCAAGCCTAAGGGAAAGAGGCATTCCTCCTACTCATATGCACAATGAATAAGCTTGAAAGGGAAATGTTTTGGTATCACTAATAAAGAGAACAAAATAACAATGTGTTCAAAAAGACAACACAATGAATAGTGAAGCCAAAAAGGACTTAACTAAGGGGAAGAGAAGAGGGATCTTGATTTATTTTTCATATAAGTTTGTCAATAAATTCAAGGATTCCAAAGTCAAATAAAAGAGTTCTTGTCAAGTAATAATTTAACTCATTACACCTCCCATAATACATCATGCCTCCTTAAACCTCTCATAGCCATCCCTAGATATCCAATATCTTATAAAGGAGAGTGGATTTTCAACCTTATAAAAATGTTCCATTACTGATAAGTAAGTTCATGACACTAAGGCTAGAGTGGGCTTATCCAACAAGCCATAAGCAAGAGGTTTTGTCTCATTCCCTAAATACATGAACTCGTGCCAATCTACACATGTGTGGCATAGTTTTTCTACTAAATCCCATACAAAACATTAAATTAAAAAAAAAGGAAAAATAATAAATAGATAACATGGTAGCAAAACACAAATCAAAATCTTTAGAGGAATCCAATAACAAGGCCTCAAATGTTGTAAAAACATTCATTTATTTTATTTTATGAGAGATTAATTAAATAAAATCAAGAGAATAGAAATAATTCAAGAATAAAAAATAAAAAATAATTAAAAATAACTACCTCAACCAAAACCTCCCTTTTACACTTCTAAAAGCCTCTCTCCAAGCACCCAAGCTCTCTAATAATTCAAAATGCATAAACCCAAAAAGACTAGTAGAAGGTTCTTCAAATAATACAACCATAAAATAAGATCAATATGATGGTGTCACGTGGTATTAATCATACAAAATATGTGACTTCCATCCATAAATTTCTCTTATAACTCTCTTAAATATGCTTACATGCTCACATGTGTGTTCCTTGCACTTAAAAACATAACACAACTTTTTTGTTCAAAAAGAGAGGTTTGCTTGTGGAAGAAAAACCTAGGCCTTATAAAAATCATTTATATGACCAAAAATTGGTCAAATTTCCTTGAAAACTCCACCTTACCAATGGGTATATGTATGGGTCTATTAAGGACTAGTAAGAGAACCCTTGTCAACTACTCAAGCTAAAAAGTGGTGAGAAGGACAAATTCGTGTTTGAACACATGGGTTGGTTTTGTGGGTCAACCCAAACCTTAAAAAGGACAAATAACCTCATTTAAGGTTAACATAGGTTTAGGGTGATTAAAATTAAAAGAGAGTTTTAAGTCATAACACCAAGATTTAAAAAAATAATAAAGAAAATAATTTAAAACATGTAAAATAATATAATTAACAATTGAAAAACAAGGAAGGGTATAAGATTAAAGATTTAAGGTGATTTTAGATGTGCATATGATTCATCAAGGCATGCATAATTCCTTTTTAATCCTAAATTTCCCCCCTACACTTGCACACTCAATTCAAACATCAAATAAATCCATGGGAAAAATAATTTATATCTAGACTAATATGAGCTAGTATAATTGTCAATATAAAAATTTGAAAGACAATCATACATCTTGGCTACTTCAATATAATAAAATATAAATTCAAAAAATAGAAAATTATGTTACTTAGTATCCATATATTGATAACAAGGTATATCCACTCATAAATAACCATGCATACAAATAAAATATACTAAATTAATAATCAATGTCTATGATGTCAAGAAAATAAATAGTATAAGCACATCATGCCTCCAAATAATCTAACATGTAAAAAATATGTAATAAGGTGTGATGTAAAAGTAGGGTCTTACATCCCCCTCCCCTAAAAGTAGACTTCATCCTAGAAGTCACTGGAATAGGTGTGGATACTACGTTTACAAGGGTGCCTTATCCTCCCAAGTAGATATAGACTCATCATATCTATCCCACTAGACCCTAACTTGGTCCATATCATGACCTTGAAGGCTTAGCATTTGGCAAGCCAAAATATCTATGGACTCTAAGATCAACTTCCCATCCCCCTCAACCTACAAATCTATCTAATCTAAAACATGAGAAATATCTAGAACATATCTCTTCAAATTAAAACATGAAAACATCATGGGATCGAGATAGGTTGGGTGGCAAAGCTAAGTGATAGGTAAGTGGTCCCATTGTCTCCAAGATATCAAAGGGACATATATTTTAGTTCCCAATTCTCTCTAAAGGGTAGTATATAACTCATAAGTATACATAGGGTCTCTATCTAAAATAATCTTCTATGAAATCCCATGTAATCAAATAATGTCATCCAATAAGACGTTTACCATAACCATAGAATTATAAGTGGTCTTTGTTGGAGGGAAATGATCCACCTTGGTTAGCTTATTCACTATCACCATGATTACATCATGGCAATAGGAAGAGATAGGTAGACCAATAATAAAATCCATAAAAATGGTGTCCCATTTCTACTCTAGTATATCATGTGAATACAAAAGACCCATTGAATGCTGATGTTCTGTCTTAACCCATAGAGACTCAAGACATCTTTTTAAAAAATATATAATTTCATATCATTATTGATGTCAATGATAGAACTATCTAAGCTTTGCATGCTTCTTCTTAACCCTTGGTTATTTATAATAAGGGGCTTGATGAACCTTTGACAAATTCAAGTTTCATATGCCACCAATAATGGGCACATAAATTCACCCTCTATATCTCAAAAGACCATCTAACTCTAATGAGTAACCCACAAACTTGAAGTTTAGGGCCCTATGTGACTTTAACATTTGGAATATCTCTTGATAAAGGCTATCCCTAGGCAATTGTTCAATAAGTTTTCCTCTCAAATCAGTACAAACATTCATAGCTAAAAGATGATGTCATGTGGTCTCTAATTCAACCTACATAATCATGATTAAAATATCATGTCACCTCCTAATCAAAGAATCTACTATAAAATTTTGCTTCCATTTGATATATTGAATATCAAAGTGGTACTCGCAAAGGATCTCTATCTAACACCATTGATGGGAGTTGAGGTTGGGCTAAGTGAAGATGTGTTGAAGACTCAAGTGGTCTATCCTAAAAAAAACTGACTACCATGAATAAAATTCCACAATCTTAGAAGTACATGAACCATTGCTACTAACTCAAGTTCATGAGTGGGTAGTTTGACCCATAATCCTTGAGTTTTTGAGACTCAATGATAATGAACCAATTATCCTTAATGAAAATGGCTCTCAATCCTAATTTTGAAGCATCGATACAAACCAATAATTCACCCTCTAGAATAGGTATTGATAATATTGATGAATTAGTTAGATGTTCTTTTAATGTCTAAAAGGCTTGCTCACACTTATTTGACTAAATAAACTTCTTTTATTTTCAATGAAAGGAAGTGATGGGGTGTGCTATCTGAGAGAAGTTTTTGATAAAAAGATGATAATAACCCTCCAAACCCATGAATCTACACACTTCTATCACATTTGTGGGCATAATCCACTCAATAATCACTTGAATCTTTGATTTATCTACCAAGATGCGCTCACTAGAGATTACATGACCCATGTACTAAACTTACATATTGATTAAATAACACTTGCTCAGGTTTCCATATAATTTGTTTTCCCATAAAATATGTAATACCCAATGTAGATGTTATACATGTTCCATTTCAATTTGAGAGTATATCAATATATCATCAAGGAAAAATAAAACAAACTTATCTAAAAAATGTTCTAAATATACCATTCATAAGGATCATGAAAATTTTAAGTGTATTAGTCAACCCAAATGGCACCATTATGAAATCATAATGCCCATAGCATGTCCAGAAGGTGTTCTTATGAATATCTACTTCTATGATCCTCAACTGATGGTACCCTAACTTTAGATAAATTTTAGAGAATAACCTAGCCCCTCTCATCTAGTCAAATAGATCATCAATCCTTGGGAGGGGGTAATGATTCTTATTCCTCACCTTATTCAATTATCAGTAGTCAATGCAAAAGAGAAGGGAACCATATTTATTTTTCATAAAGATCGTGAGTGATCTCCAAGGAGAAAAACTAAGATGAATGAGTCCCTTCTCCAAAATTTATTCCATTAACATCTTGAGATCAAAAATATTAGGTCTAGTCACCCTGTAAGGATCCCTCTATATAGGTTTTTATTCAAGCATAATATCAATTCTAAAATCCATCTCCCTCAAAGGGGGTAGTCTAAGAAAATCATTCAAAAACACATCTAAAAACTCCTAATCTATAAGATGGTTATCAAGTGCCGCTCTCGAACTCTCTTCATCTAATCTATCATTATACATGGTATAAAACATATGACATCCCTTACATGCACTATACCTAAGTTTTATAGTATATATCACATGAATATATATGGGTCTCTTTATCCCTATGATAGTAGACATGTTCCCAAAGTCATTACATCACTTGATAACCTTTTAGTGATAATCCACCTTAGATCGGTGGGCCTCAAGCTAATCCATATAAAAAACATCATAAGAGCCCAAGGGTATGATACGAAGATCGAGAGTGGTGGTGAGAAAGCCAAAGTCGAGAGTATAACCACTAAAAAAAGAGTTTACTAACATCTTATCCACAAAGGCTAATTCAACATCCCAATGGTCACCCTAATTAGATGTCACCATCCATCAATGATCCATAAAAGATGGTGTAATAAAATAATCAAAAGCTCCTAAGTTAAATAACATTGATAAAGAAATCCCATGAATACTACCTATAATCTTAATCACTATAGCTTGGTGCTATGCGTGTTAATTATCCACTACTATGTACATGTGATGAGCACATCCCACATCACCAACAATCTGATCTAAGATAGGGGCATTTTATTAGCCACTATAATAACCTTTAAGTGGGATCTCTCATACATAATGTTCTATATCTCCACATAAGAAACATGCTCCCTTAGTCTTCTCCTTTCTTATTTTCATCCATCTTGACATCTGATAGCCTGATACTATAGAAATTATAACCCCATAATGATAATAATATTGAGTCTGTGGTAGCCCCAACTACTATCTAGTAGGTATTTTATCTCTATTTTGTCTCTAGCCACCTTGCGCTCTATCTCTTTGAGAACCTTATGGAAGGAGGTGGTTCTAGTATTGAATTTGTTATTGAGAGTGTTTATGAGATTATTAAGGAGGCCTCAATGAGAACTGAGAGTGTTTATGTTGACCCTTAGGTGGGGGATAAGTGACTCATGATCTAAAGTCTCACTATGATTTAAGCTTTTCCAACAATTCTATCTCTATTTTGTCTCTAGCCACCATATGGTCTATCTCTTTGAAAAATTTATCAAAGGAGGTGATTATAGTATTGAATTTGTTACTAAGAGTGTTTATGAGATTTTTGAGGAGGCCTTGATGATAACTGAGAGTGTCTATGTCAAACCTTAGGTGGGGGATAAGTACTTCATGATCTAAAGTCTCAATATGATTTAATCTTTTCCAACAAGCATTTTATAGCCTGCTATTATTTCCCTCTATTTTCTTTTACCAAATATGATTTCTCCATAACAAACTTAAGGGTCAAATAAGAGAGAAGATGAACTATTAAAGATATATCCACATTCAATCCCTTGAAAAATTAATTTACATAGAGTTTCTCATACTAAAGAAACCACACATTAATTAATTCTATAAATTATCTTTCGTACTAAGCCACAATACCAACACCCTATCAAATATTATGGAACTCCTCAATATTTTTGTTTATGAAATGCACTAATAGGTATTGAGTATGAAATCACTCCTCAAAATGTTCCTAGGTAACAAAGTCTCAATTCAAGTGAAGTTTTTTCTCCTCATTCTTACACAAAATAATTTTTGAATCTCAAATGAGAAGGATAAAAACTTTTGCCTTGATATTAGTCTCATAGGCCTACAAATCGAAGTAACTATCTAGGCTCAAAATCCATGCCTTTATAGTAAACCCATATCCTTCTCCATAGAATGTGGGTGGCTGAAGACTCAACAAGTCTTACATGGTAACCCCTAGGTCACTGCTGGGTGGTTGACACTCCTCATGCCTTTCCCTATGTGTTGAGGGATCCATCTCTTTGTACTACTATAATGGGTTACTTAACCTCTCTATAAGCTAAGAGGCCTTTAGTGATGGGGGTGGGGAGTGTATCTAAAACTCCTCCCTAACCATAGGTAATCTCTTCTGAATTACCCTCATCATTTGTTATAGGGCTTAAAGAATCTTAGGTCTAAGGTCCATTAGAGGAGGTGGTGGTGGTCTTGCATCTTGTGCATGAACCACACATTTATTATTTTATTGCTTCATACTATATAATCAAATGACAAGAATTAAGATATTATGGAAGGATAGGTTTAATAAAATATCTACCTAGAGTTCTCAGTGTTGAACCTAGGCTTTGATACTAAAATTTATTGCCCAAAAAGAAACATGCTAATTAATTTTATAAAAGGAGCTAATTTATTTTTATCTATAATTTACTATTCACATTTGATGATAAGCTTAGGTAACAAGGTAATTAATAATTGTTTAATTTAATAGGGAATATTGAAATTTCATTTATAATTATTCATTTAAATAATCTCATGTAAAAGTTTTGGAGGGAAAAAAATATTTCATTAGTAAAAATGTTTTATTCTCCTAATACCCATGTTTATACTTCTTTTGTATATAAATTATAATGTTTAATGATTTGATTAACCTGGTCACACATATCAAGACACAAATTAATATGATTTAACATAATAAATTTTCCTACTAATAATCACACCATTGGTGATACATATTATTGATAAAATTTAATTATAAATATAGTAATTACACCAATTATTGTATAAATATATATTCTCTTTTTTGTCTCAAGAAGAGACTAAATTAATTTATGGCTCTCTTAAATTCATTATAGAGGACTCTATAATTTTCAAATTCAATTAGAATTATATATAAAAATATATTACAAGTGAATATATTAATAGAGATAATGAAGTTTAAAATTAAAACTTTATTTGTTTGATATAAAATAGGAATGATATAATAACTACTTGAAACAATCAATTATATGTCTATCTTCTCACATAAATGAAAATAAGAAATCCTTTCATAATAATAAAACCATTTCATTTATACTTGAAAGAAGATAATGAAACATGTATTTTTTAAGCACTACTTTTAACTAAAATTAGAAAACCTCTTTTAATTACAAAATAAGGTATTGTTCTTTGAGATTTTAGGAAAAGATAAGCATGTAGTATACTTTTTTAGTGTATTATACCAGTTAACTTTTAGTTATGTTTTCATTAGGTTTTAACTGATCATGCAAGCATTAATAACTAGCCTACTTCACTATGAATAAGCCTAGTTAGGTTTAGTGCAGGTGATGTTAAGTGGGAGTTAATGAATTTGTCAAACTCCACTAACACTAAAAAATTTTGGCTATATGTACACACTTATTTTCATTCAATTAAACTGTGAATAATCTTCTTTGGTAATGCTTTTTTTTAACCCAGAGATTTTGGTAAAATTATATATGGTCTTAGAGTAGATCTGGGTTACATTAACGTTTAGTATTGTGAAGATTTTTTCAAACCTATCATGCTGATGCTAATATAAGGAGGTCATATCACTCGGCCTCTTTTTGCCATTCAAATCAATCACCTAAAAGGAAATAAATTTAAATATCAAGAAGTGGATTTTATAAATTTGGTAGACTTAGACACCTCTTTCACCATTAAATCTACCATCACTCTCTTCATTTGATAGGTGTTGCATGTTGTATTATTATTTGAGATAGCTGGTAGTTGTTTGATGGGTAATTTTTGTGCAATGGAAGGCTTCAAAGTAGTAATTTTTATCAATGTTTCCAATGTTCTTTGTGCCTTAGTGGTCACAAGTTTGAGGCCTGGTACTTAAAATCCTTGAGTTTGTTATAGGTAGTTTGAAGCCACATTCTACCAGAAAGGATCATTTACACTTAGCTATTGCTGAGCTCCCTCAATGGTCTTCCATGGCCTGCATTCCTATTACCTCTCCATCATTGGCCTATGTGTTGGCAAATTCTTTTTTGGAGCTAGGCATCACCAACATCCAATCTAGTATTGTAGACATGGCATGATTATCATTTAAACTCCTTCAAACCACGTCACCACTCTCTCACCAGTGGTATATATTCTTCTCATTATTTTACATGTAGATTGGTAGTGTCAGTTTCTTCTTTGTTGTATATGTAGATTGAGTGTGCATGTAAATGGCATCGTACAACTCCCAGTTATTTCCTTGAATGCATAAGGTGTCACCACTCAAACTAGCTTCTTTATATTTGCTAACTAAAAAACAAAATACTACCTAGAAATAATTAAATAATTAAATCATGTTTTATTTCTTTTTAAAATAGCTTTCCATAATTTTTAAAATAAAACTTCTTGTAAGAGGCAATTTTAGAAAATTCCATGCAAAGGTGATTGGGCAGGTGTTTTTTGACTTTTGTTGATGTGAGGAGGTTCAAAATTTTGTGTTGATTCTAGTGGATGGTTACATGGAATGCTTTGTTTTTAAACTTGTCAAGCATTTAAACTCTTAGTGTAGTTTTTATTAAATAGGCCATTAATGATGGAACAAGTATTTTGCTATAACTTTTGAATGGTAACTCATAATTGAGTTCCAATTTTTTAAAAAGCACATTTTTTTTGTCCTCTTTATATTTGTATAATTTATTAAAACACACTCAAGTTATAAAGTTCCATATTCAAGGGGGTTGGGCCATATTACTTTCTGTAGCGCACATCATGCATTGATTGTTCTCATCTATATGGACTCATTTTCAGCTTAGTCTGAAGTTCATCTCTAGAGCATGCACCATTGTTTTTTATTATTCTAACATTGATTTCTCATTTGGATGCATTCTTGAATGTGCTCGATGTCCCTTTCATGAGTGTGTTTTAGGGGTTTCATTATAGAGTATTTTGTGCATTTGTGCACTTTTTTGGTATCTTTTTTTGATCATTTCTACCTCATTTGAGATATTACATATGAGGAGAGTTATTTCATCTATAATGATCCTTCTTGGGAATGACAATTATTCTTCTTGGCATGATTATATGGAACACATTCTCACACATAAGAATCATATTCCATTTTTTTATGGAAAGATTCTTGTACCCACTGATCCTATTTAGCTTAATAAGTAGGCTAATACTTGTGACAAGGTTTTTTCCACTCTGTTACTACATATTTCCATGGATCTTAATTTCCATGTGGAACATACAGAGTGTCCATACACTATTTGGAGCATACCACAGAGTCTTTTAAATGATCCTATAGAGATTTAAGTCATACCTCCTCCTCTGCTCCCTATTGTCTTTTTTGAGATTATTATACTCTCTCCTCATTATTTTTTTTCTTGTGATGATACATCCATGGTGGATAGTACTTTTCCTTGTGTCGATCCCCCACTATAGGATGAGATTTTGCCAGACCTTAGTTATCTTATTATAGATTCTACATTCATTCCTATGCATATTGTTTCTCTTACAGAGCCTTCATAGACTTGCATTTTTGAGGACTTTATTGATTTTAGTATGAGTACACCTATTGTGATTATCAAAAACTCATCTCTTCTTGTGGAAATTTTATCTTTAGTTGGTGAGTCATGCTCCACTCTTCACATAGATATTGTTTTAGTGAATGTTTCATGTTTATCTTATTCTCTAGTTTTTCTCTCTCCTTCATTATATGCATCTTTATTTCCATCTTCTCTAGTTAGTCCTATGATACCTGATCAGACTTTGGCACACTTAAGCATTATCAAAAAGACATTTCAACATTTTTTAGAGATCTATACCATGATTCATAAACACATTCCACTTGAGTGGGAATTTAGTAATTTGACAGCTCATGATTTCTTTCTTTTGAAAGGAAGAGACATTATTTTTTATAGAGGGACGTAATACAACATTCACCATGTGACATTCTATGCATAAATTCTCTCTCTTCATTATGTAGGCACACATCTTTCACATTTTATAGGATACTAGGATCATCACTATGTACTTGGGTATCTCATCAGGCCTTGTTTTTGGGACCCAATTTTACATCCCACCTAATTTATGATTAATACAGGTGTTAGAGTAGGATTTCTAGTCCCAAATTCATTTCTTTATCTCTTTTTTTTGGGGGGGGGAGTTTTTTCTCACTAGGTTTTCCCCTTTTACTCCACTTTTGAGAGTTGCATTCTACATGGGTACCTTAGTAGGCTTTGTTGTTAGGACCCATCTTATCTTTTCATTTCTACTCACCTAAGCTATGTTTAAGGGGGGTTTTAGTGTATTCTACCAATTATCTTTCGGTTATGCTTCTGTTAGGTTTTAGCTAATCATGCAAGCACTGATAACTAGCATACTTCACTATGATTAAGCCTAGTTAGGTTTAGTGTAGGTGATGTTAAGTGGGAGTTAATGAATTTTTCAAACTCAACTAACACTAATATCTTTTGGCTATATATACACACTTATTTTCATTCAATTAAACTATGAACAATCTTCTTTGGTAATGCTTTTTTTTAACCCAGAGATTCTTGTAAATTCTACATATTTCCCTTTTAAAACTATTTAACCATTTTATCAAAAATATGTATTGCATAAAAATATTACAATAATAGCCTCAACTCTACATTTCAATCACAATATTCACTTATATATCATATCAATACTTTTTTACATTTAACCAAACCTATTAACAAATTTGAGATAAAAAGCAATCTAATGAACATACATTTTCTTATATTCATATTTAAAAAAATTAACTTTTTTTTCACATATTGATAAAAAAATAAAATAAAATGGTACTAACATTCTTACAAGTATTAATCTAAATAAATATTACAACATTCTAAACAGAATAAATGAGATATAAATTTTAGGTTTATAATGCTAAAATCATTGTCTCAATACAACCCTTGCACAAGAGTATATAAAATAGACTGTCAAGACTAAAATTTTAAAAATATTTTATCAAAAATATCATTCCTCAAAATAATTATTCACAATGGAGTATAAAATATTCAACAACATGAAATATTTAGGATGCAAAAAGAACATATGAGAGGAATTGTCATGCCACAACAAGCTCCAAGATCTAAAACCTACACACAAGTGTCAAGATCCAAGAATACTCCAAGGAAACATCAAAATATTCCAAATGAAGGTACCTAAATACCCATACTTTATTCATTAGTGCATACAAACCTCATCAAGTGAGGTTCATGCATAACCTCTCCTAAGCCCAAGGGAATGAGGCATGCCACCAATTCATCTGTACAATGAATAATATTGAAAGGGAAATGGTTTGGTATCAATAATAAAGATAAAAAAATAACAATGTGTTCACAAAGAAAACACAATGAAGCCAAAAAATACTTCACTAAAGGGATGATAAGAGGGATCTTTACTTATTTATCATATAAGTTTATCAGTAAACTCAAGGCTTGCAAATCCAAATAAAATAGTACTTGTCAAGTAATATTTTACCTCATTAGATCTCCCATAATACATCATACCTTCTTAGAACTCCCATAACCATACTTAGACATCACATATATCATAAAGGAAAGTGAATTTTCAACCTTATAAAAATGTTCCATTACTCATAAGCAAGTTCATGACACTAAGGCTAGAGTGGGCTTGTCTAACAAGCCATAAGCAAGAACTCCACTCTCATTATCCAAATACATGCATTTGTACCAATCCCCACATGGGTGTCATAGAGGCAAGGTAATATAAAATCCCATACCCAGTATTCAATAATCAACAATAAATAGATAACATGGTAACAAAACACAAGTGAAAGCTTAAAAAGAATCCAAGAATAAGGTCTCAAATGTAGAAAAAACATTCAATCATTTTATTGTATAAGAGATTCATTTAATAAAATAAAGAGAAGAGAAATAATTCAAGCATAACAAAATAAAATGAATGAAAAACATCTACCTTAACCAAAATATCCACTTGACACTTCCAAAAGCCTCTCTCTACACACCTAATCTCTTCAATAATATAAAATGTATAAACCCAAAAAGACCAAAAAAGGTTCTTAAAAAAGAAGACAACCAAAAAAATACCAATATGAGGGTGCTAGATGGTCATTCCCATACCAAGGATGTGACTTACCTCCAAAAATTTCTCTTACAACTCTTTTAAATACACTTACACAATCACATGTGTTCCTTGCACTTAAAAACATATCACAACTTTTTTGTTCAAAAGGAGAGGTTTACTTGTGGAAGCAAAACCTAATCCTTAAATAAGACCTTTCTATAGCCAAAAAATGGTCAAATTTACTTGAAAAACCCACCTACCCAATGGGTATATGTATGGGTCAAAACATGAATATTAAAAAAAGCTTTAGTTATCAATTACTCAAGCTAAAAAGTGGTTGGAAGGGCAAATCCGAGTTTGAACACATGGGTTGGGTTTATGGGTCAACCCAGACCCTAATAAGGTTAAATAACCTCATTTAGGGTTAGCATAGGTTTAGGATGATTAAAATTAAAAGAGATTTTTAAGTCATAACACCAAAATTTTAAAAAATAATAAAGAAAAGAATTTAAAAGACATAAAATAATACAATTAACAATTTGAAAAGAAGGGGGTATAAGATAAAAGGTTTAAGGTTATTTTAAATGTGAATATGATTCCCTAAGGCATGATTGAGTCCATTTTAATCCTGACTTTATCCCCCTACACCTGAACACTCAATGTAAACATCAAATACATCCATGGGAAAAATATTTTATATCTCGACTACTATGAACTAGTATAATTGTCACTATAAAACATTGCAAGATAATCATATATCTTGGTTAGTTCAATATAATCAACTATAAATTCAAAAAATATAAAATCATGTTATTTAGTGTCCACATCTCGATAACAAGGTATATGCACTCATAAATAACCATGTATATAAATAAAATCTACCAAATTGATAATCGATGTCTATGATTTCAACTAAATATAAAGTATGAACACACCATGCCTCCAAATAGTCTAACATACATCCACCAAGTCCAAAAAACATGTAATAATATATTTAATATGATATTATGCCAAAATCAAGTTTCACATCCCCCTCCCCTAAAAGTAGACTTCCTTATAAAAGTCACTAGAATAGGTTTGGATATCAGGGTTGTAAGGGTGTCACATATTCCCATGTAGCTATAGACTCATCATATTTATCCCATAAGACCCTAACTTAGTCTAGATCATTACCTTAAAGTCTCAAAATTTGAAAAGCCAAAATATGTATAGGATCTAAGACCAATTGCCCATTTCCCTTGACCTAAAAATCCATCCAATCTAAAATATGAAAAATATTTGGAACATATATCCTTAAAAATGAAATATGAAAAACATCATGGGATTGACATAGACTAGGTGGTAAAGCTAAGAGGTAGGTAATTGGTCCCACTAGATCTAAGATCTAAAAGGTAACTACAAAATAGGGTCCAAGATTAGTGCCTTTTCCATAGTGCACTAGCCTCCTATTTCATTATACTCAAAAAAGATCATGTCCCTAATTATATAATGTTGATCTATCCTATTTTCAGCAACATACTTCTTCTGTCTATCTTATGCCTCCTATAAGCACTATCAAATGAGGAATACCTAATGATCCTTGTCTTATAGCATTGCCAGTTTAATCATATCCCTATCCTCAATTCTATCTAAACTTAGAGGAGTCCTACATGGTTTGATAATAAGAGCCTCATATGGACCCATCTTGAGGGAATTATGGTAACTATTTTTGTAGCCAATTTCAACCAAGTATAAATAATCCTCCCAATGTGATTGGTGATACATCATGTTCATGTGTAACATGTCCTCTAACACCTAGTTGACCTACTCTATTTACCTATCTATCTCTAGTTGATATGATGTATTAAAATTAAGCCAAGTGCCTAATTCCCTTTGAAGGGTAGTCTATAACTCAAAAGTATACACTAGGTCTCTATTAAAAATAATGTTTTATGATATCCCATGTAATTAAACAATGTTATCCAAGATGACCTTTGCCATAGTATTATAAGTGGTCATTTTTGGAGGAAAATGAGCCACCTTGGTCAAATTATCCATTGTCACCATGATTGCATCATGGAAATAATAATAGAGAGGTAGACCAACAATAAAATCCATATAAATGGTGTCCCATTTCCACTATGGTATATCATGTGGATACAAAAGACCTGTTCGATGTTAATGTCCTACCTTAACCTAATATCACTCAAAACATTGAGCTACAAACTCTATAATTTCATGTCACAATCTTTGTCAATGATATAACTGTCTAAGCCTTGCATGCATCTTCTTAACCCCAAGGTGTGTTCAATGTGGGTCTCAATGAACCTCTAACAAAATCAAGCCTTGGAAGACACAAAAAATGGGCACATAAATGTTCCCTCTATGTCTCAAAATACCATCTCACTCTAATGAGTAACCGAAAAACTTACCCTTCATGGTCCTATGTGACTCTAACATTTGGAAAACCTTCTAATAAAGGCTTTCCCTAGGTACTTGTTTAATAATTCTACCTCTCATATAAGTGTGAAAGGTCATAGCTAAAATTTGATTTTGTGTGCTCTCCAATGCATGTTGTATAATCATGATTGAAATATCATTTCACCTCTTACTAAAATCATCTAAAACAACATTTTCCTTCCCTTTGATATACTAAATATCAAATTTGTTATCACAAAGGAACTCAATCCAACACCATTGAAAGGGATTGAGGTTGGGCTAAGCAAAGATGTGTTGAATAATCAAATTTTTTATTCTCAAAATAAATCAACTACCAATAATAAAATGCCACCATATGAGAAGTGAACAAACCACTAATACTAACTCAAGGTCATGAGTGGGGTAGTTTTACTCATAATCCTTGAGTTTTCTAGACATAATAGCAATGACCCAATTGCCCATAATGAGAATGGCTCCCAATCACAATTTGGAAGGATCAATACACACCAATAATTCACCCTATAGATTAGGTAATGATAAGATTGATGCACTAGTTATATTCTCTTTTAATGTCTAGAAGGTCTACTCACACTTTTTTGACCGAATGAACTTCTATTTTCATTGAAGGGAAGCAATAAGGTGTGCTATTTGAGAGAACTCCTGGATAAAATTATGATAATAAATATCTAAACCTATGAATATATGTACCTATACCACATTGGTTGGTATATTCCAGTCAATAATCACTCAGATATTTGGTTTGTCTACCGATATCCACTCACTAGAGATGGCATGACCCAAGTAATGAACTTTTATATGTAAGAAATAACACTTGCTTAGGTTTCCATATAATTTATTTTCCTATACAATATGTAATACCCAATGCAGATATTCCACATGTACTTCTTCAATTCAAGAGTAGATCAGTATATAATTGAGGAAAACTAGAATAAACTTCTCTTATTTTTTTAAGACACCATTCGTAAGTCTCATAGTTCTTGAATAAGTTTCATATAATGATGATAATAACTAACCAACCCTATGAATCTATGAAACTCTACCACATTGGTGGGTATAGTTGAGTCAATAATCAGTCACATATTTGATTGGTCTACTGATATCCACTCACTAGAGATGACATGATCCAAGTAATGAACTTATATATGTAAGAAATAACACTTACTTAGGTTTCCATTAAATTTGTTTTCCTATAAAATATGTAATTCCTGATGTAGATGTTCCACATTCTCCTCTTCACTTCAATATTAGATCAATATATCATTGGGGAAAATTAAAATAAACTTATCTAATTTTTTTTAATACACCATTCATAAGTTTCATGAATATTACATGTGCATTAGTCAACCCAAATGGAACCACCATGAAGTCATAGTGACCATAACATGTCTAAAAGGTGGTCTTATGAATATCTATTTCTGATATCCACAATTGATGGTACCCTTACTTAAGATTAGTTTTATATAATAACCTAGCCCCTCTTATCTAGTCAAATAAATCATCAATCCTCAAGAGGGGGTAATTATTCTTAATCATCACCTTATTCAGCTATTGGTACTCAATAAACAAGATAAGGTAGCCATCTTTCTTCTTCACAAATATCATGGGTGCTCCCCAAGGAGAAACACTCAAATGAAAGAGTCCCTTATCCAAAAGTTCTTACAACTACATCTTGATCTAAAAAATCTTAGTTTTAATCATCTTATAAGGAGCCTTGTATATAGGTTCTACTCCAGGCATAAGATCAATTCTAAAATCTATTTCCCTCAAAGGTGGTAGTCTAGGTAACTCATTTGGAAACACATATAAAAACTCTTACATTATATGATGGTCTATAAATATCCTAATTTGAACTATCATTACTTATGGTAGCAAACATCTGACATTCCTTACATGGACTCTCCCTAAGTTTCATAGAAAAAATCACAAGAAGATATATGGGTCTCTTGATCACTATGATAGTATCCATGCTCTGAAAGTTATCACAACACTTAATAACATTATTATAATTATCCACCTTAGGTTAGTGGAGCCCAAGCAAATCCATATGCAAAATAACATCACAATAACCCAAGGGTATTATATAAAGATCAAGAGTGGTGGTCAAAATGCCCAAGTCAAGATTAAAACCACTAACAAAAGAGTTTACTAACATCTTATCCCAAAAATCTAACTCAACATCGCAACGGTCACCTTGTCTAGATGCCACTAGCCCATAATGATCCATAAGGGATGGCATAATAAAAGAATCAAAATCTCTTAAGTCAAATAACACTGATAAATAAATACCATGAATACTACCTATAGTCTTAATCACTATATCCTGGTGCTCTACTTGTTGATTATCCACTATTATGTATATGAGATGAACACATCCCACATCACCAATAGTTTGATCTAAGATAGGGACCTTCTATTTTCCATCAAAATAATATCTAAGTGGGAA